>CAKOGZ010000156.1:0-16810 GCA_934045905.1 Leuctra nigra | reverse complement strand
ACCTTCCCAGCATTTGCCTGTCGACTGAGGAAAACCACGAAAAAAAACAATTTTAATTTATTGTTTATTTAATTTATTGTTTATAATTTATTGTATCAACAACGGTAGTGATTGGTGTCAGGTACGATTACAAAAAATATGGTGTCCATGTTAACTGGGGCTTGAAGGCGCTATCGACTTTAATCCACATCGGGACGAGTAAATACGAACTGTGTCGAAATTAATTGATATTTGTTTCAAGATTTAATGGAAGAAAAACTATGTGTAACGGTTCAAGTAATTTGCTTGATTTTGAGTGAAAACAACACATAATATATTTTCACTGTAAGAAACTTGAAAATAGTTTTTAATAATGATCCATGTTATAAATATCAGATAATTGACGGAAAACATGTTTGTTTAATTTGATATCAAATGGTTCACGTATGAGTGAGGTCTCCAATCTCTCGGGATTGAACATAGCTTGTAACAAAACCGATGATTATTTTACTCGGCACGAAGTAAATAATGTTGCATTCTGATCATGTGAACATCCTATCAAAGAATCCAACGCATCATTGGAAACTATGACTTTTCTCCAGCGAACGAACGTTAATTTCACGTAAATTGGAAGTAATTTGTCACTAAAAGTTGCAAAACGCCACCTAGCATAAAAAATTAACCTACCCCCCTCCCCCCCCCCCCCCCCCCCCCCCTAGTAAGCCTTCAGTACGCACAGTATAGATACATGCGGGCAAGTCACTTTCATGTCACAGTAAAAGTTATAATTACATCGCGAAATAAAGAAATTGATGAATGCGTTAGTGTCAACAATCAAATACAATCGGCATATTTCATTATAGCACACATTCATTCAAATTCTTGTTAGAAGAACAGATGTCTATTCAATAAAAGCAGCATATTAGCATTGCAATCGTTTTTATCACGGCCTTCTAAACGAGGAGTCTGACACATTTTCCTTGACGCCTCGTTCAAAACAATTGCAATCTGTCAAATGCTGCTTTTGGGGAACAGACATCTCGTTTTCACAAGAATTTTGATGAATGTGCTGAATTGTAGGCCCATTGTACTGTTGTTGAACAGTGTCAACAACTAAATTATGGAAAATTTATAATTACTGAATCGTCTTGAGCGTTAGTGCTACGTAATTCATGAGTGAAGATAAAAGATGGTGGACAGAGACAAGATGGCGACTGCAGAAGAAGATGGCGACGACATTGGAACACAATCAGGTCAAATTGACTCTAGTAGGAAGTCCGTTAATTAATTACTGTGACTCCCTAACGGAGTCAGATTGACCTCCTTGATGTAAAAACAACCGTCCTGGAGCCCGCTGGAGCCCGCTGGAGCCCGCTGGAGCCCGCTGGAGCGCGAACGTCCAGAGAAGATTCCAAACTAGTCTAGATACAATAAACAAAATTACACCAAATGCCTTTAGTAGGTTAATTAGAGCTGAAGTAGCGTACAGACTGTGAAAACCTTTGAAAAGTTAGAGCATGTAAACCACCGTCTTTAATGATGCAATGTTTTGGATAAATATAAAATTGCAATTTTTCCCGCGGGTCATGTTCCGGTGTAAAGGGGGAAGCGATGTTTCTGCATAGAACTCTGGGAGTTATGCAGTAGATGTCTAAAACGCTTTTGCTTTGTGTATGAACTGCAATGCTAGTGGGGTGGGTTGCTATGGTAATACTAAACTTTCAAGCACATGTGTGGTGCAGCAACTTCGAGGAAATTGATTTTGAAATTGTGAACATACGAGACACAAAATGTTGTGAGAGGAAAGCTTTGTAAATGTATAGGTAATAGACACGAAAACGAAAGCAAATCGAACATAGGTAAGCGTGAGAAATAGCAAGAAAAATGAAAAGGAATGTTTCGTTTATTTTAGTGCATAAAGCCTAATGACTGCGGACGATTGATTATGTTGATGATAACGAAATTATGATGAAGGATAATGATGGAATGTGGGAAGGAATTGCTCGTGGCCTATTAGTATGGAACCTTCCCATCATTTGCCTTAACCCATTAAGTCCCTAATTAATATTTTTTTCGAATTTCAAAGTTTTTCCTCGCAATAATTGTTATAAAAAAATCACTGAAAATCATGATTTTTTTTTATTATTTTTTATAAGAAAAAATGCTGTCCTTGAATGAAGACGCTGGGACAATGTAGTATAAAAACGAAACATATTTTCTTTTGTCATTCATTGTTTAGCCCTAGGAAAACGCTCAGTGTAACGCGTTGATGAGCGAGCACGGGTACGTGCAAATTCTCAAACCGGAAATGCGTAGCCTACACAACGTACAGAAAACATTAACATCCATATTGAATTGACCAATGTAGGTGGGCGTTGCCTTATGAAATACAAAAGTATTACCATGGTAACTCCAGGGTTCTTAGAAAAATAAAAATTTTTCATTGAAACAAATGAAATTCAAAAAGATCAAATAATTTAGCTCACACGTGTTTAATAGTTTAATTTACCACTTGAAATAGTACAATCAATATATTTAAACTCATATAAATCATGTTTGATGATTGCTGGACAATTATTACAGTGGTACAACGAAACAAATTATATTTTGTCAGGTATGTTGCCAAATTGTTTTACTTTTTAATGGCTTCTGTCACTGGATTGTTTCGTCAACTTAAAAGGGCCTTAGCTCCCATATGATAAGTTAATTGAGACTGAACAAGATTCAAGTAGATAGTTTAAATCATTACTATTATTTAATGGCAATTTGTAGATTGTAAAACTGTTAAATTCTGTAAGAAACAGCTGTTTGCAGTTAACTGACAGTTGTTTGGTCACTGACAGCTGTCAGTGACCAAACATTGACTTTTGTTTTATGACGTAGTGGGGGGAGGAGATCTACATTGGTCAATTGAAATATGATCAACTCAATCATCATAAAAGTGTATAGAAGGTATCACAGATATCAAAGAGCCGGTAATTGCATTGAGAATCCACGTAACAGCGACATGAGAGCGACATGAGGAAGTGAATTGCCTGCTTGTGGAATATAATTGACACGATGTCTTGAAGAAAACATCGCGGCAAGTTGCAAAGTGGAGAGGAACGTGGGTCCGTGTCAACAGAGTCAAAAGGAGTCGCTCGCTTCACTCGCTAAATTATTGTTATTTTTTACCTAATTTATTTTATTTCATTATAGTTTAAGTCGTTAAAACCATTAATAATCAATTCTGGACTGTAGCATTGACCATATTAAAAATTAATAACAACCTAATTGAGCCAAATCATTCTGGTACTTATTACCAGCCTATGCTGGGGCGAGAACACAATGGTCGGGGCTGATGGTAGAACTTTCCAGTAACATCCTTTGATTTCTTCCAACAACTCCCTTGAAGCTTTATGCTTTATGTAAATAGAATGGTGCGTCATAGGATATTAGGTTGCAAAGAGTTCTCGCAATGCAAGGGTTTATATGAGGGGTGGGGGGCTTCTGCGCATATCGTGCGTTCGTTTGCGAGACTTCATAATATCATTGTAGCAAGCTAATAGCCTAAGCGCAATTGCAACATACACGTTTTCAGATATCATCACCGAATTAGTAAGTCAAATTGAAAGAAAATTTCAATTGAGAGAAGTGAATGCCATTGATTTTCAGTGTTTCCTCGGTGCGATAATACGATTTTTTTAATAGGTACAATTTTCTTCTTGTTTAACTTGATTGACAAACAATGTCTAACGAATTAAAACTCAATAATGATTTTAAGAATCAAACAATCTAACTGTGTTTACAAAGAACCCCCCCCCCCCCCCCCAACAACCCTTCAATTAGGAACGCACCCACCCACGTTCGACTCAAATTACATGCTTAATTAAAAATTCTACATAGCATCACAATTAATTAAGTTAGAAGTATGTAGCAATAACAGAATATCTAATTGACATGAATGGACATTCCATGTGTCAATCATAATGCCTTCATCATATCATTCTTCTGTTCATTATGGGGACACTCGCATTCAAAACGACTTTTTATTTTACAAAGGAGAGGAGTACGTTGCCTGGCGGATGCTAATTATTACCCATGCCATGACCCATGCACAGCAGTTGCTTTTATAAGGATTCATGTAGACCTTTATTCATTCGCTTTAATATTATGAGTTGCCATGAAGTTTATGCAAGGTGACTTTACAATTTATATTTTAATAAAAATAAGAGTCGTACTTTTAAAGTAACTGTAATTGAAAAAAAAAACGTTTAACAAATGAGGTCAATAAAGTGCAATTTTTACTTCACCAGAAATAGGATTTAATAGTTTCTGTCCCTTTTTAAAAAAGTTCGAATCTGAAAGAAGATATGGACTATTAAAAAATGCACGTCTTTTTTAAATGCAATCCAAAAATCAAAAATTTTGTATTGTATTTGTATTATTAGTTTTGCATGCCAAACCACGAAAATACCATGAAAAGTGGTTCAAAGACAAATGAAAAACTTTAATGAAGTTAATTCGCTGCCACGTGCAGATGAAAGCTGGACATAAAAATATTGTAACTCTTTGCTTTGTCAGAGATCCGCTAAATAACTCTATATACTCTGTCAATACCGGACTAGAAACAGAATGATATTGCATTCTTCAATCTATTAAAGTCCCCTGCTAGCACAGAAATTAAATTTCATTTAAACTCAGGATGGCAGTGTTCATTTGTTAAATACCATTGTGCATATATCACTCCGGAGACCCGACTTCGACTCCCACCGTCGCCCTTCCTAACTAATTAACTCCGTGATTTCCCCCAGTCGAGTGGGAAATGCTGCGAATGTTCCAAACTAATCTTACACTACACATGATGAGCGAAAATGTGCACTACTATTAATAGTGAAACATGTATGAACAGGGTGACCAAGTGTTACACTCACGTGCCAAATAGTGGCAAGAAATCCGATGTCAAACCGATGCAGGTCCCTCTTTCATCTATTTGCAACATGGAATTCCTTTGTCACTGGCTTCGTCTATTCGGACAATTTATTAGGGCAATTTCTATTTGATATTTTATTGTATGAACAACCATTATACCAAATAATCAATTCAGTTTACATGTTATTAATAATATATATTTTATTCACTCCCGGTTGTTCAATGTCCAGATAAGTGTGATGAAGTTCACTTTAGCCAAAAGTGGACTTAAGCGGTCTATAGACTTTGTTTCATTGGCTGTTGTTAATGTTTCTTTCGGTTAATCCTACCGCTAACTTTATCGGGACATTTACAACCGGGCATACCTATAGATGGTATGAAACATCAAACAAATCATAATATTTTCAACCGTGTCCGTAGAAAAGTAGTGATGAAGAATGATCTTAGATATTGAATAACAATCAAGCAAAACGATTTTAATTTTATGGTACAGAATTAAGTTGATAAGAATAAAATAAAAATGTATATTCAGTTATTAATATTACATAATAATATGAAAAATTTTCAATTTGTTTCCACCTGTCTTTGATTGACCATCAGGAAATATACATTTAAAATTAAAATACCGTTGTGATGACAACGTTAGCGTGGCATCTGTCATGCTAACATATATCAACCTTGTAACAAATTATCAATACGTCAGAGGTCCATTTGATTTCCTTTTGAGTGATTCTTGAGGTTCGAGCTCAAAATACAATAATTCTGACATATTTAAATCATGTATTTGTGACACAAGTAACTTTCAAAGAAGAATAATTCAATAATGCATTATTATTTGTTATAGCCAACGTGCAAGAGCTTTAATAATTATTTTGCTTCTTGCATTAATAATACAGAAATGTTAATCTACGGTATATCAAAATGTTTCATTCAATGCAGAGTAGATCTATAATTGATAGAATAGACCACATACATAATTCTAATAATAACTCGCAGCTTTCACCAGTCCAACAACTAAAATCCTAGGTGTAATTCTTGATGAAAACCTTAACTGGTGATCATTGCAGCAGCATATTAAAAAAACTAAATTCTGCTTGTTTTGCAATAAGAACCATCTTTTACCTTGACAAATATTCACACTGCTAAGATAGTTTATCATTCACATTTCGAGTCGCATCTCCGATACGGTATAGCGTTCTGGGGTTGCTCGTCAGCGGCAAATAAATATTTTTGGTCCAAAAACGAGCAATAAGATATATGTGTGGCCTGAAACCAAAATCATACATTCAACCACACTGTACTGAATATTTTAAAAAAACATAACATTTTGACGTTATATAGTTTATATATTCTAGAAGCCGTGTCACTGGTTAAAATTAATCAACATTTTCAAATGTACAATTATAATATTCATTCTCACAATAAACGTCAAAAAGGGGATTTTCATGTAAATATAAATATAAAGTACATAAATATAAAGTTTTACAACAAACTTCCCACCGTTATTAAAAAATTAGACAGATTGGATTTATTTATATTTACGATTAAAACTATTTTGGCTGGAAAAGCCTATTACTCCATTGACGAATATTTAAGCGATAATTCATTTTAATGTACTTAGTAGCAATTAGATATGGATAAGGATTATATTTAATCCCAGTTATTGTATTATTATTATTATATAAAACAATCTTATGTTCTAGTTATGTTAAATTTTAATATACATTATGCTTTCATATGCACATTTTTAAATTGTAATTTATAGGTATAGCTTTGTATTTTCCAGACACTCTACATGCAATTGTATTTCTTTGTATTTCAATGTCATGTACGTTTTATGGAAATAAAGCGCTATTATTATTATTATTATTATTATTATTATTATTATTATTATTATTATTATTATTATTATCTTTCTTTATTATCACATATTTTACATGGCATGTCAACACATCTCCAGAAGTAAACAATACCTCTCAGGCGATGTATACATAAAAAAAACTTTATACAAAAGGTACATAATATTAAAGGAACACAAGGGTATTCTACAAGAATTCTCGGAATTGATCCGGCGCTCTCGGCGGGAAATTCATCCCAAGCCTTTAATTTATTTATTGATTCAGAAATTTTCTCGTCAGATGACAGGTTTGAAGCAAAACAGCATTCTTCATAATTGGTATGTATCTCTCCGAAATATGAATTTTAAGCAAGTTAGTTGATAGAGATTTTGGTACAACGCCTGTTGCTGACGTAATTCTATAATATGTACGACCGATATTGAGTTCTGTTGCCAAATTCGCTTCACCTCAATTGCCAAATTCTGATACTTCTGGATTTTATGCGCTTCAGTCTTGGCCATATTAACCGTTAATGGAATAGCAACATCCACGAAAACAGTGTGCTTACGAATTTTATCAACGATGATAACATCTGGTCTATTGAAGTCGACCGGTTTGTCTGTAAGATCAGGATGATCTTCGCAACCTGATTGTGGCGGCACGTTTATTCCGTAGGTGCAAGCATAGGACACCCAGCAATGATATGATCAATAGTTTCACTCGCTTGACGACATTTGCGGCACGTATCATCTACTGAGTTCTTCAATATGTGCTTCCTATAGTTGTTCGTTACTATTACTTGATCCTGGATGGCGACAATAAACCCTTCTGTCTCGGAAAAGACTTATCATTTAATTTTTTCAAAAAGATTATTAATGATTGTAATAGGTTTACACAATAGCGACATCAGAGATGTAAATAATTTTGGTGCATTTTACTAAAGATTGAAACGTAAATATTAGTATGAGGTAGGTAGGTATTCGTACTGCTGTAGATAACAATTAGTATTCCGGAGGCCCGGGTTCGATTCCCGCGGCCGTCCTTCATGACTGGAGTTTTTCGTGGTATTCCCTCAGTCGACAGGCAAATGCTGGGAAGGTATCCTACTTATAGGCCACGACCGCCTCCTTCCCACCTTCCATCCTTAACTACTCTTCACCATCATCTCCCAATCATCATCATAATCATTAATCCGTCGCCATAGCCTCGCTGCAGAACAGTGCGACGTTAAGTCCCAGACAAAAAAAGACATCAACGGCAAAATGCCAGCCATCACCAGACCTCACAATGAGCGATTCAATGCAAACTGTTGGCGCATTGCTCTGTTCCTTATCGTGTGTTTTCCCTGCAATTCAAGAGCTCATTCCAAGATTTTTAGACCCCCCCCAGCCCCGATTATATTTATATCACAAGATATTACCTAAAATGTTGGTCCCAGCCTCCATGCACATTTGTAATTATATAGGTCATATGGTTTCAGTTTAAATTTCTAAAACAACACGATCATGTTCAATGGCTTTACACGAGACCACGCATATTTCTTTGTTCTAATTTCAGATCGGTTTGAATGTGGCCTGGGCATTGCCGACAAAAACAAACACAAATCATACAAACAGAGAAAGTGCCATACGAGTACGATATGACGCTTTACGCTCGAGGATATCATGGAATACGTAAAGATGAACGCTGGAAATGAGGCGGTCGTGGCCTATTAACATCATTAGCCTCTCGACTGAAGGAAACTGCGGAAATATCTCAGTCTTGACAAATGGCCAGTAATCGAACACTGGACTTCTGGAATACAAGTTCAAAGCGTCCAAGTTCAAGTGTGTTTATATTTCCATTATAATATTATGCACATGTTGTTAGGACACTTCTATAAAATTGACAATGTTACAATAAACATTCAAGTACAATATAAATGTATATTTATACATTGCGCTATGCATCATTGTAATAAATTATGAAGCAGTTGTACCTATTTGTCAAGTCTGTTCCGTATACATGCGATAGATTGGTTGATCGGTATTACCCGTGTAGAGAAATCTATTCCAAAGAAAAACAAAAATAGCTGAGGTTAGAGCCGTAAGTGTGCAATAATTGTTATAACATTCAACGTATTATGTTTTTTGGAAACACATTATACGATTTAGTCTTGAAAATCGTCGTATGTTCCGATAATGTCCCCGATACCTTACGAACTTTAACAAAACTTAAAGCACTATTTTCTATCTAGTGGAGCGGTCGCTCCACCCAGCCAAGTCGTACTATACACTAACAGTCACTCAACATACCGTAAATGCCTAATAAACTGAGGAGCAGACCAAACACTTTTACTGTAAGCAACAACATGGCATTTTCGGCCAACTGGATCTTAAAATTGGAAAATCTCACATTGTTGTGAAATGTCTTAATTTCGAGCTATGGCCCACCCCACTACATATACCAAATTTGGGAACAATAGGTTATGCCATTTGCGCGCTAGAGGACCGAGAAAACAGTGAAATTACACCACTTTCTGATTCTGAAGATGATTCTGATGATATCAGGAAACCCTGTTGACAGCGCCACAGCCTAAACGGCTAAACCGATCGACCTGAAACTTTTACCACATATGCACTTTTGGCGTCTGATGATACCTTGCCTCTTGTGATTTTTTGTGCCGCCATTTTTAAACCGGAAGTGACGTCATAACTCAAAAACGTCTGGACCGATTAGAACGAAATTAGCGCCATTCGATTTAGATGGTCATCTATATGAAGTATCAATAAAAAAAATATTATTTTCTTATTTTCTTAACCGGAAGTGACGTCATAAATACGCAATATTTAACTTATTTCAACAAATTATACTTAAAATACGTACATAATTAACTTACATTGTAACATAGACAATACAATTTATATATTCAAGGTAGCAGTGTTCTCGGCCGCCATTCCTGAAACCGGAAGTGACGTCATATATCTAAAACGCCTGTACCGATTGCAACTGAACTAGCTCCTGCGTATTCATTCTGCTATTTATTTGAAAAATCAATTGTGAAAAATGAATAAATAAATTAATGGTACCGGAAATGGCGGCAGGAACCACTAAATGAAACCGGAAGTGACGTCATATATTACAAACGGCATGACCGATTTTACGGAAATATAGGGATTAGGAATTCAGATGGTCGTTCATGAAGGTATCAACTAGATAAAACTAGATTGTTTTCTTATTACCTATACCGGAATTCGGCCGCTATTTCAAAACCGGAAGTGACGTCATGTATCGAAAACGGCTGGATCGATTATAACGAAACTTAAGCTATTCTTCTTGGATAATCATTTTCATCTTATACCAAACGCAACTTTTCATAGTAACCAAATCGGTTGAGGCGTATTTTTTTAAAGAAATTAGTCCCTGCTCGGACATGTGCTACAAGCTGTATGAATAAACTAACAAAAGAAGTGATATCCCAGAAAAAACACTCCGTGTAAAAATACCAGCCAAGTCTCTTTAACTATAAAAAAAAATAGAAGAAATCTAAAAATTCAGCACTGAAAAGGAGTGATATCAAAAAAGGAGCCAAGTCAACGAATTTTCCAAATTTTAATCGTACCATTGAAATAAAAATATCAACCCCCGAGAAATACTTAAAAAAGGACTTGGCGCATCGTTTTTTTAAAGACATTTTTCTATTCTTAAGCTTATGCCACTCACATACTACGTAGTTCAGAAATGCCTAGAAAAATTGGGACAAAACTTTCAAATTAAATATTGAACATTCTGTAAAATATTTTAAATTTAAATATAAGTACGCAAAGAAACATAGCATTGTCTTACAAGCAATAAATACAGAACAGTTGTGTTTGTGATTGGTAGGTACCTATAGTTTTGTGGGTACATCAACATACCTACTACAGCATTATACTTTGAACCTTCTCGCCGTGTAATTAATTGCTGTTAATTAACATTTTATACCAAAAAAATTCATAAATTACATAACGTATTACTTTAGATAAAAATCTAGTCAGTAATTATTTGAGCAGCATGGCTCAGTGCACTAGTCACTTATACAAATCTCATTGACGGCCTTCTTGTAATGAGCGCTTTCGCTATTTCCCTCAGTCACGATATTGAGAAGTATGATTGATTAATATGACCCTAGAAATAGTGGCAATAACGAATAGACTAGGCCGCTTCCGTTTATTCGTTATTCGTTTATCCGTTTATTTCCTCCGAATATTGACAAAATACCAAAACTGCCAGTAGGTAAGAGTACTAGTTATATTAAAACGTAGTATGATTCGTCGATAATGAATGTGATATACTCAGGAAAATATACTTGTAGAGTTCTTCCTATACTTTTAGGATAGAAAAGTGTCTTTAAAAAAACGATGCGCCAAGTCCTTTTTTTAAGTATTTCTCGGGGGTTGATATTTTTATTTCAATGGTACGATTAAAATTTGGAAAATTCGTTGACTTGGCTCCTTTTTTGATATCACTCCTTTTCAGTGCTGAATTTTTAGATTTCTTCTATTTTTTTTTATAGTTAAAGAGACTTGGCTGGTATTTTTACACGGAGTGTTTTTTCTGGGATATAGTTTACGAAAAGAATAAAAAATTTCATGCAATAAGTCGTATGTTTTGCTCATTTTGCTCACAATTTGAATAATTATAAATTATTGGATAAATTAAATTAGTTAGAATATATGCTGTTGATTAAGAAGGCTATTCATATTTTTCCCCGTTTTCTCCTTTTTTAAACCGATTACTCTAAAAACAACAAGGTCCTGAACTTTCAATTTTGATTTACTAAGGCCTGGTATAACCAAGTTTTATTGTGCTGAATTAACTAGGTTCTGGATTAAATTCAACTGTTTAAATCATATCTGATTGGCTTTTCCGCTACATTAGTCCAATATTATTATTTAATCCCAGTTCAGATAAACTTTGGTATTACCGGCCCTTAATTTAACTATTGAACATACGACGCTCTTCTCTAGGTTGACGAATTGTAAAACTAGATTCGCTTGTAGCACTTGAGCTTATTAAGCTTGTAATGACAGGTTACGTGAATCATGTTGAGAATTGCAACTGTTGTCGAAGCGAATATAATTGGCAGGTGAGATGCCACGTAGAATCAAGTGGAAATTGTTCGTTGACCTGTCAAGAGATTTGATTCCACTCTGTTGATTTAACCGTATTCGGAATATTATTACCTAGAAGTGAGCTGAAGTCCGGCCACGCAAGTGATACATCTAGGTACTGGTTGTTATGATGCGCTCCAGTAGCTATAATTGCTACGCGAAGATATGGACAAGTCTGGATGTTCATTATCAATACCAGTGTTCGGCCAAGCGGCATCTTATTCGGATCGCGACGTGTTTATTATTATTTGTTGAGATGAGGAGACTTGGCTCATGTTTGAGTGTGTTTATTGGATTTGTTTGATTGTTTCGTATATCATTACTATAGAATCTACTCGCATACTATTTAAATAAAATAGCGGTTGTAGTTGTAGTTTGCGATAATTGATAGATTATTTAAATTGAAGAATATAAATATAAATAGAATATGAATATAAATAGATAAAAGTAGAGCAATAATGTCGAAGCTTAAATTTTTTTTTATTCGGTATGCGTTAATAAAATTACCCTTTTGAAAATACGATATTTTCAAAAATATTCTTGTATTATTTGATGCCTATAAAGTACTAGTAGGCGCAAATAAATTATCGACTCCTTTGGCTTAGAGGTTTTGTACTGAACAGTGTATTGGGATAGGTATGAATAAAGGTCCCTTGTCTAAAGTTATACAATTTATGTACGTTATTTTTTCTAATTTAATTTAAAATGTTTTTCTTTAATTATTGATGCGTATTTGGCGTGTATTTTAATTCCGAACACATTCAAATATTCCTTACGAAACAGTGAGCATGAAAAAGTCAATGTAATATTTTCTGAAGTGTTGTAGAACATCCGGTGGACGACGGAAGTTGGTTCATCAATAAATAAATTGAAAGTTGTTTTCATCTCGTTGAAAAGCAGAGACTGTGAATCTAGAACTTGCATCAAATCAACTTCCATCTCGGAAACAAATTACTTCCTGTGTGTTCTCAAAGACGTTCTGCTGCAAACTGACATATTGCAAGGAGTCAATCAAAACATTAACACCGCTTCTTTGTGAAGTCAGGTCAGCTCCATGCTGAGATGCAATTCTCTGTCAGTGACGTCATTGATGTTTCAATCTCCTGGCTTGTGAATGTCTTGTCTATTCATCAGTTTTCCAATAAGAAAGTTGAGAGTCAATCTCACACGAGAGCGAGCGTCTCCTTCATTCACATGACACTTGATCACTTCCTTATTTGACTTCTTTTTGTTTGTTTTGTAACATGAAATTGTTGGGAGTATTGATTTGCTTAATTGGAATAACGAGTACACTTACACGCTAGAATAATGTTTTAATTACATCAATATCAATATTGTTTTTCGCTGATATATACGTAATTTGTTTCCATCCACAGACACATTTGTGAAGTAGATTTTTTTGTGTGTTGTATAATCGTGCTTGTAAATTGTTTTACAATAAAAACATATAACGGACGAAACATTAAAATATATAGTCAAAATTTCTTAATCTGCAAGTAAATTCAGTTAATCTATAGATTACTATTATGTTTTGTTACTGGATTCAAATGAAAAGCAAAACATTTGGTATTTATTTTTTATTGATTGATTTTATATTGTTTTGGATTTCCACTATGATGGTTTCGTTGTGACCTAAGCCGTTTTGCCACAGCCCCGTGCTCGCTTATCAACGCATTACTCATAACGTATTCTAATAGCGTTTTCCACTGGCCGTACTGGTGCTGCACTGGGTTGCACTGAGAGCGGGTGTCGTTTTCCACTGGGAAATCCAGTGTGCACTGGAGTGGTTTTTGCGTTTTCCACTGACAAAGTTGCACGCTCTGAGGGAACATTTTTCGCACTGAGAAAATTCACAGGGCAATCGAGTGCTCTCGAATATTCCAAAATGGACGCTTGAATAATTGTTGCTGTTTATAACCTATTTGAATCTTCAAATAACAGTGATAGATTAATTGACCAACAATGGATGATCTAAAACGAATTCTATGAAATTCATTGCGATTTTGAGGTTATGTTAGCACTGGAAATATCCTTGTTTTCCACTGGGGTTGCTTTTTTTTGCCGCACTAGTGCAGAGCATGACGTCACAGAGCAATTCTTTGCTCTCACTCAGTGCATGCAGAGGAAAACGCCATTAGTACATATTAATGGAATCACATTTAAACTTATCGCATATTACCAGACCACATTTTAAATTATCTAGATAGCTCTGATTTTCAAAAAATTTCATATTCAGTACCGTGATCCTCATATCTATTAGTGTTTTTCAACAATGGATCATAACATGAATAGATATTAGGATCACGGTACTGCATATGATTTTTTTTGAAAAGCAGGGCTATCTAGATAATTTAAAATGTGGTCTATGACATGTTTACTTTTGGTAATTGTAAATACATCATAGACAATATTCTATAATTTCATATTAATTACAATCAGTTCTTGCATTGAGCTGTACAATTTATGAAAAAACATTCGATTTTAAATTTTCTCTGTTATATTGATGTATTTAACAATATCATGTTTGGCCGATTCACATGTAGATGAAACGTTATATTTGTTAAATAAAAATAATAGTTAAACAGTCGAAGTGAATGTTGATCATATTTTCTCGTCGCAGAGGAAAACTTCACCTAAAACCCATCAATATTGATCAAATAATTAACATGAATTTGCATATTGTGTTAATTAAATCATCAAACATGCGAGAAGCAGCGTGTGTTTTTAGAACACTTTTTGCTCATTTATATTCCAGTTCAAGTGCCCTGGTTTCGTCACAAGCGTAGAGTTTAAAATTGCTTTTATAATTTGATTGAATTACCAGCAATTGATTAACAGCTATGCGTCGCTCCTGTGATGATGCTAAATCCCTGGCTCGTCGGACTTGTGCCGGAGGTGTTAATAGAGTTCAATCACTGATTACTGATTAGTAATTACCTACTCTTCAACATTGCCTAGATTGCAGCATCCAGTTTGAGTGACACAGAACATTGTTCCTATGCGATGATGGTTATATAGGAAAACGCTCTGTGTAACGCGTTGATGAGTGAGCCTTCGTATTGCATGCGAAATGACATGCGTTTGCAGTTCACGAACCTACGAGATAAGATGATTGTATTGACGGATCTTTCTCAAACACCCTTGTTGCTATGCTCACACACCTCAATCTTGTTCAATTTGTCGGTGGCAAGATATTTTCAATTATTTAGTAATATTTTAAATCCGGTTGTAAAGGAATTTATTTTTAAATAAATGCTGAAATGGTTTCAAATACAAAATGGAAATTAAATCAATAAAGATATTGATTACTGATTTATTGTCGTGAAAGCTTTCAGAATCCATTTTATTAAATTATAAAATAACGCGGTAATATTCTGAATAGTTATTAACAGCAACGTTTCATAGTCTGAGGTAGACTGATACAAGTCGGTCGAAACGTTGCTCTTAATAAACTATTCAGAATATCACCGCATTATTTTATAATGTAATTACTTATTTACTAAAATTGTCAGTCCCCCAGTTAGATTTGGTCGGTCGTGACGTCAGATGATAATATATAAGTACAGTCCAATTAGTATGTGGAAAAAGTGTGCGAAGAATTTCAGATCGATGCGTGGAACGTGCGACCTTGGTGGAAGACAAAGACAGAGAAAGCGGTGAAAGAATCTAAACATGAACCCTGTTCTGTAATCATCTTTTAGAATTCAAAGAGATACTTGGATTTCAAATATTATAGAAAGTCTTTGTCACTCTTCCTTACAAGCTTCAGTTATCTTTTAGTCAATCGTTTTCCATGCTACGTTCTATTCTTGTTAGACGCCAAACTTCCACAAATGACGCAGCCCTCAACACATAAGTGTGTTGCGAGGTGCGTTCAGGCGCCAGAAGAAACTTATAATCACGCATTAATGTTGATATGATTTAAGCCCATATTCTCAACAGAGCCGAGGCTCCATTACAGCCTCATGCTGAAAGAGTTACCGACGCAACTCGGGGGACTTGCGTCCGCAAATGCTTTGAATATCATACGGATAGCAGGAGTTGCGTCTGCAAGTATGGACTCACGGAAGCAACTAGTTTTGAGCATGAGGCTGTAAGTGAGAATGTCACATAGAGAAAGGTGGAGAGGAAACCCGGTACCCTACTCCTGACGAAAGATACGAAGGGGGTCAAAGGCTTAACGTCCCATCCGAAGGACGGCGTGACATTTACTGCACGAACCTAAAAAACCGCGCCGTCAAGAGACTGATAACAGGTGGAGGGAGGTCGTCACACTAACCCCCAAACACCCCAATCTCTCTGGCCCAACAACAGCACTGGCAAAGCAGATTTGAATGATCACTCAAAACACTCACTATTTTGTCTTCACGTTGTGATCCGAGTCACACAAATTAACAAGTAAACGACTTTACGAACTTTTTCTTGTTTCATTGCTATATACTGTTCGATGCAATAGGGAAGTCTCGTAGAACTGGATGTCAACATAATTGATTTGTTATGGTAGTTGAGACGTTGCTGAACACAGATATGTTATTACTTATATTGTGGGTTGAATAGTTTTCTCGGAATGGATTACAAAGTTTGATACTCTTCTTCTAACATTGAAACGGGAAAATGTGCGTCATAATTCATATGTTGCCATGACAACAAAGTATATCACACATTCCTGATGCTCGTATCATGCCGTTTTTTCCCGCCAAAATGTCGCCTGACATTTGAAATTGTTTTTATTGATCAAAATTTTACATTTCTCGGGTGATAAGTGTATTTGTAATTATTGTTTGTGTTGTTATTTACGAATTTACTGTAATACATTTTCATGAGGTTAAATGCAACCCTCAATGCAACTGTACCAGATAAATCAATAACCGCATACCATGTATAGGATATACAATTATTTATCGTTATCATTAACTTATATAAAATGCATTTTTTACTTGATTGATCATT